>CM024761.1:104920362-104954166 GCA_014218235.1 Colocasia esculenta | reverse complement strand
ACACTAGCAGCAGCTGCCCACCGCCAACAGCCAGCTTCAGCTTCAGGCACGCAGCAAAATCGCACACAGCAGCAGACCCTCACACCTGCGCCTCCAGCTTCCATCGGCCAGAGCTCAGCAGCTCTTGGTCCAGCCGCCGGCCACATCCCAGCACAACCGCCATCGCCAGCCGCACAGCCCAAGGCCTTCATCTCATATCCCAACCCTAGCTTCCAGTAGCTTCTGATAGAAATAAGAATATTAAAATATGATTTAAGTGACCAATTTCTGACAGGATAAAAGGAAATGGCAAAATGGACTTAGGGGGTATGTGTCATGTTTGTAGTGGGTGGGATATTTAAAATTTAATTAAAATCTATTTTAATTATGAACTAATATTGCAAGAATTAGAATATCAAATATTATTTATGTACAATATTTGTAAGAAACTTAGACAAATTATTCAAAATGGATTGAATTTATTTAATGAGAGTCTACTATGTGTTCTACCAAAACTAATTTGCTCAAAAATTTATTTAAGGATGAAATGAAAATTAAACTCAAACTGCACATTATTTACAGATAACTGAAGTCTAAAATTACTATATGCATGAAATTTAACTCAAATAATTATGCAGTTATCACTCCCCCCTACTTAATATTGCTAGTCCCTTAGCAATAAAAATACTCTAAATATAGGACTAGAAGATGTCATGTCTCATGCTAACCAGCCATCATGTAAAAGATTCATGTAAAGACACGTCTTTCCTAATTGTAAGGGCTTATGGCAAGAAATTAGTGCACAAAAGGTAGCTCACTTAAGAGTTCACATCAGCCCTTCTGGAGCTCCTCTACCTCAGCAGTATTCGAGATTAGATTGATTTGAGGGAGAAGAAAAGAATTGTGGAATAAGATCCTTGCTCAGTCAGATCTGGTTGTTTCTCTCAGTTCCATTCTGCTCATCTTCCTTGAGGATTATTTCTCTGAGTTGAGGACTATGAATGCATATGTAAAAAGATGAAACATTGTGAAATTTTTATTTGCATATGTACAAGCTCAAGAAAAAGAAATGAAGCAATGGTTGGGATGAGGCCTATGAATGCATGATTATTCTACCTCTCCCCCCTACTTATTTACAGGAAAAGAAAGTAAGACAAAGAATTACCTGATGAAGGAAATCTGTACACTTGGGTTGCCTCCCAAGAAGCGCTAAGTTTATCGTCTTCAGCCAGACGCAATTAGGCTCCATTAGGCTTAGGTAGCTTGGTAGAATCAAATTTCAAGAAAAGTGGGCTTTCGACGAAATGTTTTAAGCTCTGCCCATTAACAGTGAATGATTGTCCAGTTTTAGGATCAAGAATGATGACAACACCATTATCATAAGCCTTGACAACAGTGTAAGGACCATCCCATCGGGACATCAATTTTCCACGAAGCCTAGAATTAAAGAGCCAGACCTTATCATGCACTTCGAAAAATTTTCTGTGAATGTGCTTATCATGGAATGTTTTGGTTTTGGCTTTATAGATTTTGGAACTTTCATAGGCCTCATTTTCTCCCTTAAACCCTAGAGCACAGGGTTGGTCTACTGCTTCTTTCTCACAAGCTTCCTCCAAGGAGTCTACCAGTAGACAACTCTCTCCTTCATCCTGATGCCCAAATGCCTTAAAAATGTTGATACTAACCCGCTCATCCCCAAATGATATATCCATCATCCCGGTAGCACAATTAATGTTGGCTCTAGCTGTGGCCAAAAATGTCTACCCAAGATGACTGTGGACTGAGTTAAATCTTGAGGAGTGTTCATGTCCAGAATGATGAAATCGGCAGGGAAGTAACACTCATCGATTTTTATGATAACGTCCTCAACTAAGCCTTTAGGAGTGGTGACAGAACGATCGGCTAGTTGAAGGACAACAGAAGTGGGTTTCAATTCTCCTAACTTGAATTTCTCAAAAATGGCATAAGGTAGGAGATTGACACTGGCTCCCAGATCCACAAGACTGCTCTCAAAAGTGACTCCACCGATGGTGCAAGGAATTAGTGGAGTGCCTGGATCCTTGAGCTTTTTAGGGAGTTTGTTCAAGATAATGGCACTCACAGTTTCTGGAAGAATGATTCTTTCAGTTTTATTTCTCATTTCACGTTTTGGAGTGCACATTTCTTTTAAGAATTTGGCATAAGCAGGCACATGCTTAATGGCATCAAGGAGAGGAATGTTGACATGAACTTGCTTAAACAATTCCAAGAGTTCTTCATTACCAGTTTGTTTGTTTTTGGATTTTGGCTTTAATGCTTCAGGAAAAGGAACTCTTGGAATGTAGCAGCTTGGATCCTTATTGGCTTTGATTTTGTCTAGAGGTTCTTCAATCTTTTCTCTTTTCCCTTGGATTTTTCTTTTTCAATATTTTCTTCACTCTCTTCCTCAATCTCAATTTCATTTTCTTTATCCTCATTCAATGTTGACATGTGAGGGTGAGGATTTGTTCTGATTTTCCCACTTCTTAAGGTTAACACAGCTTTCACATTTTCTACTTGGGAGCCCCCAGCTTGGGTAGGAGGATGGTCCTCTTGTATAGGTTGATTTTGAAATTGTGGTGCTGGAATATTCTGGACAAAAGCTTGTTGTTGGTTTTGTGGTGGAGGTACATTTGGTCTAACAAGTGGTGGTCTGTACCCCTGGCCCTGATGGTATTGATAGAATCCGGAGGGTTGTTCCTTGGGTTTGCTACAGCTTGGCTTGGCAATTGCCCAGACTCCCTCCTTTGACATACGTCAGCAATTTGGGACTCTATCCTTGCAAAATTTTGTTGAAATTTTGATTTTGAGTTTGATATTCAGTTTGTTGTTCTTGCACAGTTTGGCATAGAGTCGCCATCATGTTTTGGAGTTGGTTCATTTTATCATCCCAATTAGGTTGAGGAGGTGGTTGCTGATATGAAGGTTGTTGGAAATTGGTCTGAGCAAATTGATTGGAATTTTGATTTCCCTGGAATTGTGGAGGTTTTGAGTTAGAAGATTGGCCAAATCCCGAATTTTGATTGGGATAGGATTGACCGTACATGGATTGCTTGAAGGCAGGTTGGGAAACTTGTTCAGATTGATTTTTCCATGAAAAGTTCGGGTGATTTCTCCAACCAGGGTTATATGTGTTGGAGTATGGGTCATAGGAGGGTTTTTGAAAACCTTGTGCAGCTTGCACTTGTTCTTGAATGAAAGGGGGTAATTGGGTAGTAGTGGGACAAGCATTTGTGGAGTGAGCTGGGCTAGCACACATAGCACAAGTTTCAGGTGTTTGAGAAAATTTGGGTGTGGCTTGCCCAGTCAACGACAACAATTGATCGAATTTTTGTTCCCACTTCTGCTCCAACCTCTGATCAAGTTTAGCTATCAGATCTTCTACCCTAGAATCTGGTTCCCCTCTTCCTCTTACTTCATACATCCCTGCCTTCTTCACAGGTCCTAACACTCTCTCATAAGAGTAGAGTGAGGCATGATTGATAGAGTTCTCACTCAATGTTTCAAAAAGATTATATGCCTCATCCTCACTCTTAGTCATGAATGCTCCCCCACACGAAGCATCAACCATTTGCCTATTCGATTCAGTTAAACCTTCATAAAAAGCTTGAACTATTTGCCACCTCGACAGACCATGGTGGGGACATTTCCTAAGCAACTCCTTCAATCTCTCCCATGATTCATGTAGTAACTCTCCCGAGTGTTGGCAGAATCCAGTTATAGCTCTCCTCATTGTGTTTGTTCGGACAATCGGGTAAAATTTCTTCAAAAATTCTTGTTGCATTTCTGGCCATGTTATGATGGTTCTTCCTATGGTTCCCAACCAATATTTGGCCTTGTCTTTTAAAGAGAATGGGAATAGGGTCAATCTCAAGGCATTTTCAGTGAAGTTTTGGATCCTCACAGTGGAACAAATCTCTAAGAATTCATCTATATGCCTATAAGGATCTTCATTGGGATTGCCATAAAAAGATGGCAGCATCTGAATGGTTCCTGGCTTGATCTCAAAATGATTTGCCGGAATTTCCGGCCTGATACAAGTAGCAGGTTGATAGTCAGAAGGAATGAAGTATTCCTTCATTTGTCTGGGTGCAGCCTCTTCCAAATTTCTAACAACTTGGTTTTGGTTTTGATTGGCCATCCTATGAAAGAATCTTTCTATCTCGTCTATAGGTTGAGCCAAATCTAAGTTTTGGGAGCGTCTACCAAACATGCACAGATGAAAAGCCTTCTATTTATGATTTTTGAATTTTAAAGATTTTTATTGATTTTTGATGAATTTTTAAACAAACACAAACAAAAAAACACTTTTAAATCAAATTAACCTAGACACTAAGTGTTCCTTGGACTTATGTTATTTTTCTCAAAATCAGATTTATGCTTGCTTAAGTCCAATCCTAACTCTTTTTGTACTGGCCAGGTAAGAGGTGGAGTAGAGGGAGGCCCCCCTTGCTTTCGCAAGGACCCAATTAAGTAACCTCTAGCTCGCTTAAGCGTAAGCTTTTTAACCTCTAATCCTAGACACCAGACTTAAAGAGAAGTTTTGAATTCAAGAAAGGATGAATCTAATGATGAACCCTAGGGCCAAGTCTACTGGTTTTTATTAAAAGTTGAGGTAAATGCAAAAATGTGGAATTTTTTTGTGATTTTTTGGGCAAAGGAAAGGGTGATGAAATCCTCACCTTATCTTTTTATCTAATGGGTTAAGCCCTTAAACAATCCCTTTTTCAAATATGAAATGCAAAGATCAAATTCAAACAATGGATTTTCTAATGCTAAGTCTAATGCATGAAACGAGAGAGAGAGAAATCTTACCTTTCCCCCCGCACTCTTCAATGCAAAGAACAAAATTGAATTCAAATGACAATTAAAGTGATGAATGTCCTAAAACATGGGATCCTAATCTTGAGAGATGAAATTTTTAATTACAAACAAACGGCTAACATGAAAGAGCGATTTAGAAATTTTTTAAAATTTAGATTTTTTAATTTTTATTTAGTTTTTGAACTAAATGAAATGAAGGTAAGAAAATATAAAGTCGTACTATAAGCTAATGCCAAACCAATCAAACCACAAAAAGTCCAATTATTACATGCCAACGAAAAAGGAATCTCTGTACATGCACAGAGAGTACATGAAATCCTCACTACAGGCTTCTCTCACACCCCCTATCTAAATTTCTGAATTAAAAACAATTGTAAAAACCAGAAATCAGCAAGCTCCTCCAATGGGCTTCAAATGTCAAGCCCAAAACTCCATGTCCCACTCCTTGTGCAAATCTGAAATAAGAAGCCCAATAACAAGTCAATAGAAAGCCCAAAGAAAATGAAATCAAATCAAAACAGAATTAAATCAAACTCTAATGCCTCCCCGGCAACGGCGCCAAGATGAAACGCGCGGCATTGTTGACTGTGCATCTTCGTTGTCCAGAGTTATTCGCACACGTCAAAATGCGCACTTCCTCTAAACTGTCTCACAAACATAAAATCATAAAGAAGAACTAGCACAATGGTGAGAACAGGTCATATCTACGGAGAGGCAGAATAAAGCTTGAATTAAACTACTTAGACTTGAAATCATTCTAACGGACACATTTTCACCTAAATAACATTGTAATAGAGTCACTTCTATGAACAACACCAATCTAACAACACTACAAACTATAAGATGAAGAACAAAAAGAGAACACGATGTAATAAATCTAGATTAAGAAACGATAAAAGACATTAAATTGTAACGCCAAAAATCCGGATCTGATCCCCTTACAAATGTCGAATTATCTATAATGCTCAACCATTAGAGCAAGAACAGAAGAATTAAACAAATGCAATGGATCGAACTCTAAGCACAACAAAATTAAAACGTAAATGCAACACATTGGATCTATCTATTCTAAATATAGAGAAACTGAAAATTAAATGCAAACAACATCACTGGACCGAACTATCTAACAAAGCATGGATGAACAACTAATTGCATAAATAAGAAATTTAAATCTCTGGATCGATCTTTCCGCACCAACCTCATAGCTCTCACAATAGCCGAACTCCCAGAATATGAACTCCTAGATACTGAACTCAGATTCCAAACATCAGAAGCAAAATTCAGAAGAATTGTTCCAATCTCCCGGGTACACAGAACAAGCCAAAGATGGATTCCCTGGGTTGCTCTGGACCCTTCTCCCCAACGCAAAGAAATGGAAAAAGAACAAGCAGATCCACAGCGCAGAAGAAGAACCTCCAGATCTCTCTCTGGATCAAATCCCACTGAAGAACAGAGCAATCCACAATATCAAACTAAGGCAACTACTGAACCAGAGAACAATCCTTGCACGGAAAAGAACCAGAAATCTGAACCTCAAAACTCAAAAAAAATACAGAACTTCCTTGATCTGATCCCGCCATCTGATCCCCAACTCCGGAAGCCCCCCTCCACTGCTCTGCAGACCTCTCTGATGGCTTCACCGAACACAAGAGAAATGGAGAACACTGGAACTAACTCTGCAGCACACAAGAAAATATCCACACAGACGAAATGACAATATTGGATTCCACTGAATCCTCCTCACAGCATCAAAAGAAAGGAAGAAACAAAACCAGAAAATGCTAAATAAGAACATATGCTCAAACTCCTTACGAAATAAGAGAAGGAAATCATCTCAAAAATTACAGTAACCCTCTGAAAGAACAAAAGAGCAATCGTCTTTCTAAACATAAGAAATATGAAAGAACAAAAAAACTTAAAATGCTGAATTAACGAAGTCTAAACGTCTGAACAGAAGAACTCCCCACACTCTAAATGCTGAATACAGGAAAAATAAAAGATGAAAAACCCAAGAATTCGAACCCCCAGCCCTCCCCTGAGAAGTCTGGAAGAACAGAGAATTAAAACCTAAAAAATTCTAAAAAACTCCAACCCAACCCATCCGTCTCCAACCCACAGATGCTTGAAAGAAGAAAATACAGAACAAAATTGAAACTAGAAATCCTAAAATCAAAACGGGGCCAGCCCCCTCCCTCCTCTGCTCTGCAACAACGGAAAATACAAGAAATGGAAACTAAAAAGAAAAATTCCTACTTGCGAACCAGGGAAGACCAACCAGCCCTGGAAAGAGGACCTCGGGTCCTTTTATAGATGCCCGGGCGCCTCCTGGCGAGTCCCTCTTCCGCCTCTGCACGATCCCCAGCAGCCATCGAGCCATCTGCACGCACCAGCCACATCAGCACCGATGCTCCACCGCAGCTTCTGCATCCGCTTCACGAACCAGATGCGTCGCCTGCATCTCCCGAGCTCCATTAGCCGCTGCGCCATCTGCTCTGCACATCCGGGCCAGCCGCGCTTCACCAGCCTCACGCACCCGGGGCCACATCAGCACCGATTCCACCTGCCAGCACCATCGCTTGGCCCAGCTCACCAGCTGCATCGCCCAGCCCACCGATCCAGCCCAGCTCCAGATCCGCTTCACAGCGCCATGCACAGGAACCCTGTGCACACCTGGTCTGGTCGCCAGCCTTCACAAGTCGTGGCCCTTGCTTTGCACACATCGGCCATCTGCCTTCACAGCCCCTGTAGTGCACCGCCTTGCACACACTAGCAGCAGCTGCCCACCGCCAACAGCCCGCTCCAGCTTCAGGCGCGCAGCAAAATCGCACACAGCAGCAGACCCTCACACCTGCGCCTCCAGCTTCCATCGGCCAGAGCTCAGCAGCTCCTGGTCCAGCCGTCGGCCACATCCCAGCACAACCGCCATCGCCAGTCGCACAGCCCAAGGCCTTCATCTCATATCCCAACCCTAGCTTCCAGTAGCTTCTGATAGAAAGAAGAAATATTAAAATATGATTTAAGTGACCAATTTCTGACAGGATAAAAGGGAAATGGCGAAATGGACTTAGGGGGTATGTGTCATGTTTGTAGTGGGTGGGATATTTAAAATTTAATTAAAATCTATTTTAATTATGAACTAATATTTGCAAGAATTAGAATATCAAATATTACTTATGTACAATATTTGTAAGAAACTTAGACAAATTATTCAAAATGGATTGAATTTATTTAATGAGAGTCTACTATGTGTTCTACCAAAACTAATTTGCTCAAAAATTTATTTAAGGATGAAATGAAAATAAACTCAAACTGCACATTATTTACAGATAACTGAAGTCTAAAATTACTATATGCATGAAATTTAACTCAAATAATTGTGCAGTTATCAGCAATCAAGTTCAAACAAGAGGTTTTCTAATGATAAGTCTAATGCATGAAACAAGCGTTGGAAGTCTTACCTTTCCCCCGCACTCTCAATGCAAGAAAAAGAAATGGAATTCAAATGACTATTAAAATGATGAATGTCCTAAAACAAGTGTTTCTAATCTTGAGAAATGAAATTTTTATTACAAACAAACGGCTAACATGAAAGAACGATTTGGAAGATTTTTTTAGATTTTAGATTTTTAAAATTTTATTTGATTTTTGAACTAAATGAAATGAAAATTAACTAAGAAAATATAAAATGATACTATAAACTAATGTCAAACCGCTCAAACCACAAAAAGTCCAATTATTACATGCCAACGAGAAAGGAATCTCTGTACATGCACAGAGAGTACATGAAATCCTCACTACAGGCTTCTCTCACACTCCCCTATCTAAATTTCTGAATTAAAAACAATTGTAAAAACCAGAAATCAGCAAGCTCCTCCAATGGGCTTCAAATGTCAAGCCCAAAACTCCATGTCCCACTCCTTGTGCAAATCTGAAATAAGAAGCCCAATAACAAGTCAATAGAAAGCCCAAAGAAAATGAAATCAAATCAAAACAGAATTAAATCAAACTCTAATGCCTCCCCGGCCACGGCGCCAAGATGATACGCGCGGCATTGTTGACTGTGCATCTTCGTTGTCCAGAGTTCTTCGCACACGTCAAAATGCGCACTTCCTCTAAACTGCCTCACAAACATAAAATCATAAAGAAGAACTAGCACAATGGTGAGAACAGGTCATATCCACGGAGAGGCAGAATAAAGCTTGAATTAAACTACTTAGACTTGAAATCATTCTAACGGACACATTTTCACCTAAATAACATTGTAATAGAGTCACTTCTATGAACAACACCAATCTAACAACACTACAAACTATAAGATGAAGAACAAAAAGAGAACACGATGTAATAAATTCTAGATTAAGAAACGATAAAAGACATTAAATTGTAACGCCAAAAATCCGGATCTGATCCCCTTACAAATGTCGAATTATCTATAAATGCTCAACCATTAGAGCAAGAACAGAAGAATTAAACAAATGCAATGGATCGAACTCTAAGCACAACAAAATTAAAACGTAAATGCAACACATTGGATCTATCTATTCTAAATATAGAGAAACTGAAAATTAAATGCAAACAACATCACTGGACCGAACTATCTAACAAAGCATGGATGAACAACTAATTGCATAAATAAGAAATTTAAATCTCTGGATCGATCTTTCCGCACCAACCTCATAGCTCTCACAATAGCCGAACTCCCAGAATATGAACTCCTAGATACTGAACTCAGATTCCAAACATCAGAAGCAAAATTCAGAAGAATTGTTCCAATCTCCCGAGTACACAGAACAAGCCAAAGATGGATTCCCTGGGTTGCTCTGGACCCTTCTCCCCAACGCAAAGAAATGGAAAAAGAACAAGCAGATCCACAGCGCAGAAGAAGAACCTCCAGATCTCTCTCTGGATCAAATCCCACTGAAGAACAGAGCAATCCACAATATCAAACTAAGGCAACTACTGAACCAGAGAACAATCCTTGCACGGAAAAGAACCAGAAATCTGAACCTCAAAACTCAAAAAAAAAATACAGAACTTCCTTGATCTGATCCCGCCATCTGATCCCCAACTCCGGAAGCCCCCCTCCACTGCTCTGCAGACCTCTCTGATGGCTTCACCGAACACAAGAGAAATGGAGAACACTGGAACTAACTCTGCAGCACACAAAGAAAATATCCACACAGACGAAATGACAATATTGGATTCCACTGAATCCTCCTCACAGCATCAAAAGAAAGGAAGAAACAAAACCAGAAAATGCTAAATAAGAACATATGCTCAAACTCCTTACGAAATAAGAGAAGGAAATCATCTCAAAAATTACAGTAACCCTCTGAAGAACAAAAGAGCAATCGTCTTTCTAAACATAAGAAATATGAAAGAACAAAAAAACTTAAAATGCTGAATTAACGAAGTCTAAACGTCTGAACAGAAGAACTCCCCACACTCTAAATGCTGAATACAGGAAAAATAAAAGATGAAAAACCCAAGAATTCGAACCCCCAGCCCTCCCCTGAGAAGTCTGGAAGAACAGAGAATTAAAACCTAAAAAATTCTAAAAAACTCCAACCCAACCCATCCGTCTCAACCCACAGATGCTTGAAAGAAGAAAATACAGAACAAAATTGAAACTAGAAATCCTAAAATCAAAACGGGGCCAGCCCCCTCCCTCCTCTGCTCTGCAACAACGGAAAATACAAGAAATGGAAACTAAAAAGAAAAATTCCTACTTGCGAACCAGGGAAGACCAACCAGCCCTGGAAAGAGGACCTCGGGTCCTTTTATAGATGCCCGGGCGCCTCCTGGCGAGTCCCTCTTCCCGCCTCTGCACGATCCCCAGCAGCCATCGAGCCATCTGCACGCACCAGCCACATCAGCACCGATGCTCCACCGCAGCTTCTGCATCCGCTTCACGAACCAGATGCGTCGCCTGCATCTTCCCGAGCTCCATTAGCCGCTGCGCCATCTGCTCTGCACATCCGGGCCAGCCGCGCTTCACCAGCCTCACGCACCGGGGCCACATCAGCACCGATTCCACCTGCCAGCACCATCGCTTGGCCCAGCTCACCAGCTGCATCGCCCAGCCCACCGATCCAGCCCAGCTCCAGATCCGCTTCACAGCGCCATGCACAGGAACCCTGTGCACACCTGGTCTGGTCGCCAGCCTTCACAAGCCGTGGCCCTTGCTTTGCACACATCGGCCATCTGCCTTCACAGCCCCTGTAGCGCACCGCCTTGCACACACTAGCAGCAGCTGCCCACCGCCAACAGCCCGCTCCAGCTTCAGGCGCGCAGCAAAATCGCACACAGCAGCAGACCCTCACACCTGCGCCTCCAGCTTCCATCGGCCAGAGCTCAGCAGCTCCTGGTCCAGCCGCCGGCCACATCCCAGCACAACCGCCATCGCCAGCCGCACAGCCCAAGGCCTTCATCTCATATCCCAACCCTAGCTTCCAGTAGCTTCTGATAGAAAGAAGAAATATTAAAATATGATTTAAGTGACCAATTTCTGACAGGATAAAAGGGAAATGGCGAAATGGACTTAGGGGGTATGTGTCATGTTTGTAGTGGGTGGGATATTTAAAATTTAATAAAAATCTATTTTAATTATGAACTAATATTTGCAAGAATTAGAATATCAAATATTACTTATGTACAATATTTGTAAGAAACTTAGACAAATTATTCAAAATGGATTGAATTTATTTAATGAGAGTCTACTATGTGTTCTACCAAAACTAATTTGCTCAAAAATTTATTTAAGGATGAAATGAAAATTAAACTCAAACTGCACATTATTTACAGATAACTGAAGTCTAAAATTACTATATGCATGAAATTTAACTCAAATAATTGTGCAGTTATCAGCAATCAAGTTCAAACAAGAGGTTTTCTAATGATAAGTCTAATGCATGAAACAAGCGTTGGAAGTCTTACCTTTCCCCCCGCACTCTTCAATGCAAGAAAAAGAAATGGAATTCAAATGACTATTAAAATGATGAATGTCCTAAAACAAGTGTTTCTAATCTTGAGAAATGAAATTTTTATTTACAAACAACACGGCTAACATGAAAGAACGATTTGAAGATTTTTTTTATATTTAGATTTTTAAATTTTTATTTGATTTTTGAACTAAATGAAATGAAAATTTACTAAGAAAATATAAAATGATACTATAAACTAATGTCAAACCGCTCAAACCACAAAAGTCCAATTATTACATGCCAACTAGAAGGAAATCTCTGTACATGCACAGAGAGTACATGAAATCCTCACTACAAGCTTCTCTCACACTTTTCTATCTAAAATTCTGAATTAAAAGTAAATGGGAAAACAAATCAGCAAGCTCTCCTCCAATGGGCTTCAAATGACAAGCCCAATCTCCATGGTCCACTTCAATGCAAATCTGAAATGAAAAGCCCAATAACAAGTCAATAGAAAGCTCAAAGCAAATGAAATCAAATCAAAACAGAATTAAATCAAACTCTAATGCCTCCCCGGCAACGGAGCCAAGATGAACGCGCGGCTTTGTTGACTGTGTGTTTTTCGTTGTCTAGAGTTCATTGCACACGTCAAAATGCCCACATTCTCTAAACTGTCTCACAAACATAAAATAGTAAAGATAAGCTCATACAGTGGTGAGAACAGGTCATATCCATGGAGAGGCAGAATAAAGCTTGAATTAAACTACTTTGACTTGAAATCTCTATCGACAATGCATTAAAAGTAAATATGTAAACAGCACCGACCAAATCACTCACAATCTTGACAGATCAAATTTAATGAAAGAACAAGCTGAATTGAAATGAAAAGAGACTTGATATTAATGTACCCTCACAGTTGAGGGATCAAACAAGTAGACATAAATCTAAGCAAGAACATACAGACCAATTTAATTCTGAAATGATTCGGAACTCAAGAAGATAAAATGATGACAGAACAAGATCCTCAACAGAATATTATCCAACCAATGTACCCCTATAGCTCAGGGGATCAGACAGAAAATAAGAACAGAAATTAATTGTTACTAAAATTGAATCCACATGCTATTACTAAAGAACAGGAAATGGAACACAATTTTAACTCTGGATCAATCTCTCAACAACCCAACATAGAAGCACAAACGAAAATGGACAAGTCAGCACAGAAAGAAATGGAAATCGAATTGCTCCTGGATCTCTCTCCTAGCTCTCACAACTCTCACAGCTCTCAGCTCTCACAGCTCTCACCTCTAGACCGCAGAACCAAAACCCTCATAGCAGCTCTTTGAAATCTCTCAAAAAAAATAAAACGTCTACCTCTCAAACACAACCAACAGAACAGAACGAAAACTGAACCAAAAAAATTGCTCAACTAGAAGAGAATGAAAGAAATGGAATGTTGCAGCACAAACCAGACAAGAACTTAACAATCCAAAATGTCGAACTACACAAATCTCCACTGGAACGGATCCACACAGCATGGAAGAAATGTAATCAGAATTAAATGCAACAAATTCATTGTATTGAACCATGTAAATGCAGAAGAAAGAGACAATCTAAACACACCAAAAATGGGAATCGCGCCCAACAGCTTGCAATGCACCGAAGGAAAAAATTGAAAGCACTTGTGGCTCTTTTAAGTAACTACAGAAGAACAGAGAAATGGTAGAAGAACAAAAGAAATAAAAACTAAAAACCATCCAGAATTCTGAACCCCTTACAGCAGATAGGAAAAGAAGAAACCAAAAATCTCCCCAAATGTCGAACCAGCAAGAACAGCAGCACAAACTCCCCAAAACACCAATCTCCCTCCCTGCTCTGCTTGAAAGAAGAAATACAGAAAAATGACAGAAGAAAAATCTCACAACTCTCTACTGGCGAACCCTCCCCTAAGAACTGAATACAGAAAGAAAACTAAAATCCTAAAAAATTCTACTTGCTAAGCCCTCAATGTCTGGAAGAACAGAAAAACTAAAAATCTGTAAAAAAAAAACTTGAACTCCCATGCTGAGGGCCTTGGGGTCCCTTTATAGGCGTCCCGGGCCTTCTGCTTCCTCTGCACCAGCACCAGGATCGCCACCTCAGCAGATCTGCCTCCACAGCAGCTGCCATCATCGCACGGGCCAGATTGCCCCAAACCGCCCAGCAGGCCACGCCACCGCCACCTCAGGTCCATGCTCTGCACAGCCTCACACCCAGCACCGCACCAGGCACTCCTGGTCCCACCGCCCAGCACCAGATCTGGGCGCTCCCCAGCCGCAGCACCATTTCGCCAGCTCCCCTGGCTCTGCTGCTTGCCTCCTGCTTCTTGGTGAAGCTTCCAGTGGGCTCCTGTTGGGGAAGACAAGAAAGGGGTTAAGTGGGGTACATGGAATGTGGTTGGGGGGGTGGGATATAAAAAATGATTTTTGTTTTATTTAATGAGATTTGGTTGGGGTATGTGACATATTTTATTTATTTATAACTAATATGTACAAGAATTATTAAAAGATGTGTATGAAAATATAAAAGTAATAATAAGACTAAAAATTATTTATGTACAATGTATTTACAAAATAAATGAGAACATGTTTATTAGTCAAAACTATTCAAGAAATATTGATTTTATTAAATGAAAATAAGCTATGTGTTGTACCCGAAAATTTAACTAATATGTTCAAAAACTTATTTATGGATGAAATCACAATTAAAGTCAGACTGCACGTTATTTATGGACAACTAATGTCTAAAATTATCTATATGAATGAAATTTAACACGAAAAATTTAGTAATTATCATTGTTCTATTCTATTTTCTTCACAGAACTTCACAAAATCTTCATTCTTAAATTACCCACCATGATCGGATCTTATACTGATTATCTGAAACATTTGATTCTTCTGTACTAATTTGCTGAACTTCAGAAAAGCTGAAAAGGTTTTTGATTTGGCTTCCAAAAAGGATACCCAAGTGTACCTTGAGTAGTCATCTACAATTACATAGCCATACACTTTTTCTCCAAGACTAACTGTTCTTATAGGTCCAAATAAGTCGATGTGAATAAGCTCTAAAGGCTTGGATGTTGTAACCATTGTTTTGGACTGAAGTGATGTCTTAGTTTGCTTTCCCTTTGCACAGGCTGTACAGATTCCAAGCTTCTTTAATTTCATCTTCGGGAGATCTTCAACGAGATCATGCTTGATTAATTTCTTGATTACTGAAGTACTTGTATGTCCTAGTCTTCTGTGCCACAAATCAGTCTCTTCACTCTTGGTGGTTGCAAGACAAAATTTTACTTCTTTTAGTTCTACTAACTGTAAGGTGTACAGATTTTTGACTCTTTGAGCATCAAATACTATTTTTCCATCTTTTTGAATAATACATTTGTCATTCTAAAATTTTACTAGGTGACCCTTGTCACATAATTGACTGATGCTAATAAGGTTGTGCTTCAAACCTTCTACATACATGACATCTTCTATCAGATTCTTTTCTTTTGTTCCTACTGTTCCACATCCTATGACCTTTCCTTTTCCATTATCTCCATAAGTGACCTGACCACTTTCATCTCTAAAGCTTGTAAATAACTTCCTGTCACCTATCATATGCCTTGAGCACCCACTATCCAAATACCATTTGGATGCTCTCAAGTGACCCTGCAAATAAACTTAAGTTGTAACTTTTGGTATCCAAATTTTCTTGGGTCCTTGATGGTTAGCCTTAGAAATCCAGCGCAAATGTCTAGTTGTGCATGTGTTAACAGTGTGTCCTAGCTGGTTACAGTAACTACAGCATAAATCAAAAGCATTCTTCATGTGTGTAGTGTTGTTAGATTTCTGTTTTTGTTTGTAAGCATATTGGTTAACCTTTCTAGGATTTTTAATTCCTTTTTCTTTTACAAATTGTGGTGTTGAATACTTTTCAGGATACACAATATCTTCTTCATTATGTGGAGGTGTATATCCTACTCCATATTTCTTCTTACCTGTCCTAGAACCTTTTAGTCTAACAAATAAAGATGTTTTACAGTTTTATATTTTCTCTATGGTAGCTCTTAAATAGTTGTTTTCTTCTTTTAATTTTTTTTCATCCTTAAGTTCTTTTAAATTTGAATATATTTCAATGATTTTACTATTTTTATTTTTTAAGTCTTCACACAGTAATTCATTTGCTCTTTTAGTTTCATTTAAACTTTGTCCTAACCTTTCTGCTTCATTTTTCAGGAAGGTGTTGGCCTTTTCTTGATTTAGCAAATTTAGCTTAACTATTTTTATTTTCTTAACTATTGTTTTATATTTTTCATATAATTCGTTGAAGGCATCTTCAAGGCTATCAGAATCAGATTCAGAACATGATGTGAAAGAGGTTTCAAAATTTACCTGATCCAGTCCTGCCATGAGGGCTAGATTTATTTTTTCTTCTTCTTCAGATTCTGAACTTGAAGAGTCTGAACTGGTGGCTTCTTCGTTATCCCATGCTGCTGCCATTGCCTTTTTCTTGTATCTTCTAAATTTCTTTTCTTTGTGTTTCTTCTTCTCATATCTTTCTGCTTGATCCTTCTTCTTCAGCTTAAGACATTTAGACTTGTAATGTCCTGGTTGATTGCACTCGTAGCATGTTGGTTCTTTCTTCTTGTCCCTTTTGAAGAATCTCTTAGAACCAAACTTCTTTTTCTTTGCAAGGATTCTTTGCAGTTTCCTTGACAGCATAGCTTCATAATCACTGTCATCTGATTTCTCTTTTGAATCTTTAGAGGAGGAGGAATCTACAACCTTCAAAGCATGTGGCATTTTCTTTTTCGATGAATTTTTAGAAAATATTTCCATGTTAATTTCATGAGCCATTAGGGATCCAATAATTTATCATGGAAAGCTGAGTTAGATCATGTGCTTCTCAATGGCAGTGACCTTAGGGTCCAAACATTTGTTAATAATCTTAGGATTTTTCTTACAGTTCTTCATTTGTAAGAACCTTTCTAAGTGAACTCTAATCCTATTATGTTTGAAAAGTGATTGTACATCTGAGTTATGTTTTCATTAGGAAGCATTTTAAATTGTTCTTATTGAGAACCAAGAATATCTATCCTAGTTTGTTTTACTCTATCAATTCCTTCATATGTAACTTGTAGTTTATCCCACATTTTTTAGCAGTTCTACAAGCAGATAGTCTATTGAATTCTCTTTTAGATAGAGCACAACATAGATAATTTTTAGCCTTATAATTCAATGACATATTCCTCTTATCAGCTATGGAGAGAGCAGAGGTAGATTCACTAAGAATATCAAAATCACCTTGTTCTATTACCTGCCACAGATCAAAATATGTGCCTCTGATGAAGCACTCAATTCGCATCTTCCAGTCTAATAATCTTCACCATCAAAGAATGGTGGCCTTGTAACAGACTGGCCTTCATAGTTGTGACTTTCAGCTGCCATCTCTCTCAAATCTTTCGATTCTTCTGAGAAGACCGCCTGATACCACTTGTTGGATCGAGATGGTACTAATGATGTCCTAGAGGGGGTGAATAGGACTTCTTGACCTTTTAAAATTTTATCTGAAATTAGACAACACTAAATAGAACTGTTAGAATTTAGTGTAGTGTGTGATTCAAGTGTAAATTGGCAGAAACAATCACACAAATGCACAAGGAATTTTATCCTGGTTCGGCCCTTCCCACATGGAAGTCCTACATCCAGTCCTCAAGCAAACCACTTGAGATTTCACTAACTACCAAGAATACTTGGCCTTCTCTCACCCTTGAGAAGAATTACAAGCCCACTTACTCCCAAGTAAGTCATCCCTCAACAAGGGTACAACAACTACCTTATACAAGGTCTTCCCTTCATAAGAGGGGCACTGTAGGAACAAACCTCATGTGGGTTTACACAGACACAATTGAAAGATTACTTGTTGGTCTGCTCCAAAGAATGAGCAAACACAGCAAATTCAGAAAGGAGTAAAAAATAAGTACTACTGCTGTGATCCTTTCTGAATCAGGAAGGGTGGACTAAAGGATATCTAATTGCAAATTCCACCCAACACACAACAAGACTTCTGTGAGGAAGAGAGCTTGGAGATTTTATGATTGAAGAGGCTCTCAATTGTTGCAGCTCGGGAGAAGGCTTGTAGAAGCTCTTGCTAGCAGAAAGCAGGAGAGAGTTGAAATGAATTGCTAGCTGGTTTCACACTTCGGTGTCTCCTCTTGTTCAAACTTCGGCTTCTATATATGCTTCAGAGGATGTGTCCATTTGAAACTATCAGTTGAAGATCTAGCCATTTGAGGAGTGGTCTTTGATCCTTTGGGTGCAGATGAGATTTTGATTTTCCATTAGCTCTTTAGTTTTTTTTTTTTTTTTAACTTTCCAACGGCTTCAGACCATGCTTGTAGCTTCTCAGCTTAGCGATCAGCTTCTAATTAATGTTCTGTGAAAGGTCCATGCTGAAAACGTGCATAATAAATGATCTGCAACAAAGACAAGACAAAAGAAAAGATACCTCCATACCTTCTGAGGTAGGTGAGTCAGAGATATATATAAAAGTATGGAAATCTCAGACAGACACAAGTTCAGTGCAAAATAAATACAGATAAACATTTGCATTAGAAGGTAAGGTAAGGTTCTGACAGTGGTAGGTGAGCCTCTGTCAGATACCCCATACGCCTGATGGCATTAACTGCAAGACATCTGTTGAACGCAAAGAAAACCTGAACTTGTGACATAAAGCAAGAGACCAATTTGAATAAATGTTTCAGACATTTTTATAGATAATTTTCTATGGTTGTTTTGTGTACAATATATCCTATATGTCAGAATATATTAAATAATAACAGCATGACAGGATATAATTTGAATGATATACAGGTGCTATGTGTTCTATAGAAGATATCATTAAGCAAAAGTAATATCAAACAATCAACATTTCATGAAACTATAAAATAGTATTTGCATGGAAAAAGTTAAATTACAGAAGTTGTCAGGGAAGTTGGAGACAAAAAGAGATGTAATTCGACTCTCTGGAGTCGGAGTCCAAGACATGAGAAATAGACTAACATTCGACTCTACAGACGTCCTAGAAGGAATTAGACTTCATAAAGTCGGAGTGAACTGATTTGACTTCCTGGAGTTGGATATCAATGAAGAGATTTTTGACTTTCTAGAGTCGGAGAGTAGACTTCGACTTTTGGAAGTCGGAGTGAGGACTTCGAATTCGATACCCTACTTTGACTTTTCAAAGTCGGAGTCTAGGATTCGACTTCTCAGGAGATAGAGTCCATACTTTGATTTCCAAGGATAGTCCACTTCGATTTTCCACGGTCGGAGTCCAAAGTCGGAGATAGTATGATGCATAGTGTATTCTGTGGACTTAGAAAATTTTCAAGATAGTATTACTACAGTATTGTTCAAAATATGTTTTCTGTGATATATTCTAGTAGATTGATTTGTAGAAAGTCTTTAAAAGGTTTTGTCATAGCAAAATCACAATGTTAAAATAATTTAAAGTCTTAAATAATTTTCTTAGGGGATAGTTGCTCAACAAATCATTATGTGGAATTTTCACAAACTGCCACTTGTCAAATAAATATCTTTCTCCTAAAATTCTCAGTAAATCTAATTGCACACTAATCTTCCTTTACTCTCTCTTTACACAACTGGTCACCTCAGCACATACTTACATGGATCACTATATCAAATTTCTCATTGCCATCATTACTCACAACAGCACTATTCTCAAGCTCTTTACTACAACTATTCTAATCACAAAGCACACTTAATCTGACGGGCACAAATCACCGCTCCTCTATTTATCAGTACCCCATCTGAAGCTAATCTGCCTCACTCAATTATTCCAAACCTTCCATATTACTAACCACTTATCCAATTACTTCTTAACATTACTAACACAAATCTCAAAAACATTAATTACCTCTACTAAGGTCTCATTCGCAATTTGTACATTTAAAAATCCTTAACATGCACAATTTCATATTACTCCACGTTCCCACTGCCATTCTAGCACATCATTACCATATACCTGTCTCTACCAACTCTATTTCTCACTAAAATACCTTTACTAAATTTCATAACTAAATTCACTAATCTCTTTAATTTCTGTAACTGAGAACCTTTAAACAACTACACTTTACTGCAAATTGGCACACTGATATATAACCACTCAAATTGTACCACGAGTCGCACAATTTCATAGCAACTGTTAACAACTGCCAAATTCATAATCACATATACACAATTCACACGCCAAAAAATCACATGAAAACCACTTTATACTACACAAAACCACAGACTTACTACCAGCAGTGGACATTAAACCAAGTATTGGGGTGTTGTAACCTCAATGTCTTTTCATATTCTAACTGGACCATGTTCTGATACCAACTGTAACGGCCCTGGATATTTAAGCCCAATAAGGCTCCATATCCGAGTCCGCCTCCCGCGATCGGACTGAAGTATCGTAAGGGATATCTCACACAAATGTCCAGTATGAATATAAAAGACAACAACAACTGTATAAGACACAAGAAAGTACATGTGCTCATACATGTATACAACAATGTACAACTGTCCTAATACATTATTACATGCCCAAGAGAAAAGTACAACTACCTGGGGCATACCCTGACGGAGCACAAGCTCACACAACACAACTAACTCTACTGCTGGTGGTGCAAGTCTGCCACAACGCCTCCACAAACCACACAAACGGCTAACACTTGAAAAGAACTGTAAGGGAGTGAGCCTCAACAAGTCACTGGCTCAGCAGGGACCTCCCAAAAACAACACTTGAAAATTGAAGAGACCTCAACCCCAAAGGGTCTCATTGGCAACACCGATAACCAAACCATAACATGCTCACAACAATCATGATTAACAACAATTACAACTTAATTACACCAGCTAACACAGATTCAGAAGGTAGAGGAACAACAGGACTAGCACAACACCACTAGTCCGCCCAACAACTGAAATGCCTAGGCCACATGCCCCATAGGCAAACCACTACAACAATTGGTCGCTTTAGCCATAAGCCTCACAGGCAGACCACTGCCTAGGCTACAAGCTTCATAGGCAACCTACCCATGTAGGGTAATAGGATTGGCATCAACAAGACAATCCACCACACACTAAAACCATAATCGGAAGCTTATCTGAAGAGGGGTAAAACACAACGTGTGGAAGGTCACACCACACGACTTCCACAGAACATAAGTCCACCTCAACACCTGAAGAGGCTGGTACACAATGTACCACAACACAAAGCTATCCACGAAGGGTACAGGTACCTACTACCATGAGGTACCACCACAGAACCACAACTGTGCCACCACCAAGGCACACCCTAATGGGTAAAACCTCATCCAGCAAGTCACACACACAAGCTGCAACCAGTGGGAAAGCACGAGTCAGAAAGGAACGACGCCACCATGCAGGAACAGACTACTGGTTCATGACGCAAGTATCCAACCCGGACACACCACACAAGAACCACCTCTCAGTCTCGTAGCCACGGACTACTCAGTCCAACTACCGCTCCACCAACACACAAAGTAAGCCAACCAACAGTGGAGACCAACCAACACCACACCTGCAGACCACACAGCTACAGGCCCTTTCCTGGCACCTTTAGGGACTTTGGCTCGAGCTCCCTAAAGTGAGGCACTGAAACACAGGACTATCCGGGGACCAGTACGTCTACTGGTGTCCGTCCCCCCAACCACGAGTGCGCTACAAGCGACTGCACACCCACAAACACAAGTCGTTGTCCTCAGTTGTCTTTCCCTCAGCCAGACGTACAACTCAAACACAGGAGTGAGGGTGTCCAAGAAGATGACTCAGACCTCAGTGGTACACACCGTATTGGGACACTCCCCGAGTACAACAAACATATGTGTCTGGCTCACACAGAACCTAGGGTACCCGACTGAAGTAGTATTCTGGAATAGGCGCCAGACCACCAAACTCGGCAAACGCACAAACCACGATATGTACTTAGACAACCTTTATTTATAAACCACGATACATCAATATCATACTTAGCTTGTCACCGGTCACCAAGTGACCTCCAAGCCAACATACACCTATATATATATGAACCAGATTATCATATAATAACATTGTCTTTCATTGGTCATCTCATGACCTCCATAGCAACATTAAACACAATGAACAATAACCACTTAACTTAATATAACCATAACCAACATAAACCACTAACTAGCCATACACTAACTCTTGACCCTACACATGCTTTACTAATATTAACCAGCTTAAGTAACCTTTAAAAGACAGCAAAAGACCAAGGCTAGGTTCACACTGGAACCTTACAGCCCAACTACCACAAGCAAACCACAGAAGTTGAAATGCGATGGACATAGGCGTCGCCTTTAAAATCGCGACTGCCTATCCAGACGTAATTCAAAACCTTAACGCGACAGGGCCCAGTGCCACGACCATATCGCGATGGCCCGATACGTCGCCTTTAGGCTCAACGGGTCAACAACGATAGTCAACATCCAAATCACAACGGACCACACCGTCACGTTCAAGAAGAGCGCAACGGGTCGAGTGGTCGAGTCCAAACCACTGCCACTACACACGAGACAAAATCAAAAAACGTGACGACGCATAATGTAGCGTTCATCCCATGAACGCGACGGTGCACCACGTCGCGTTTCAAACGCGGTAGTGAGTTCAGCTCACAGGCTGAACCCACCATTACCACTGGAAAACCAACACATATTCGATACAAATACCAAGCTAAAGCAATAAACAACATATCCATAAAATGGCAAACCACCCATACATGCTTTCCACCCTTTAAACAATTTAAATCAAACTAAAACAAGAGGGTAGTCTCCCTACCAACTGAATGAGCTCGAAGAACACCAGAAACTCCATGTCGTCGGCACGTCCACGCTCCTGAGGCCATCCTCCAGTGGAACCTGTGCCGCACGAATTACAGGGAAGTTGAAATCGCCCAGGGGACGCCGCAGCAGCCTCCCCCACCGCTGGACAGAGTTCCTCTGCTCTGTCTGGGCGAGACAGAGCAATTAAACCACAGTTCAAAATTGCGATGTGGGAAACGTCACGTTTAAGAGTTAAACGCGACAACCTAGCCTTGACCAATCGGAACCCAAAGCGCCGCTTAACACAAAGGCAGATTTTTGAATCGCGACGGGGGAAACCGTCGCATTTAAATCGCGACCACTTACTCTGTCACGTTCACAACCAGTGAACCTACGAGCTATTTGGGCTAGAACCTCCAGTCCACAACGGCCACACAATGCAGAAATAACAAACTATGCCCAATGACCATCTCTTGGTCAAGAGCACCACTCTATCACCATAAAACACGGATCCGAAACAATCGTGTCATCACATGAAGTATCTTCGCTCCAACTCCTGAAAGTCAAAGTCTATTATCTATTGCTGTTTGCTTTACACTCTGACTCCCTAAAAGTCAAAGTATGACATCGATTGATGAACAAACCTCTATCACTCCGACTCTCAAAAAGTCGAAGTTTGTTATCAATCAATGTCTCACTGCGACTTCTATATTGTCGAAGATCTGTATCCATCTGTTCTCTTTGACTCTGATTTCTTGTAAGTCGAAGTACCATATATCAACTTCTGTGTACTTGTACTTCAATAATTTTCATGCATCTGTCATTTCTCATAGAATCCATTAAATCATAATCTTGAGTATTTCAATGATTTCATTATTCCTTTGGAATCTATTATGAATAAAATTGTCTATATATTTCTTATGATTATTCCTCTGCTATCACAATTCAAATACTCTGTTAGGTAGAAACCAAATATATCAAAATAATCATATAAAAATACCTTTTTTAAGATTTGAAAATAATATATAATGTGATATCTTGCTTGCTGTCAGAATCTTAGTTCTTTTCCATTTGACAGTTGCTATGCAGTAAATGCGATGGTAGGGATAAGCAGCATGGGCTATCTGTCAAAACTCACCTACCATATCTCCTTTTTGTCAGAACTCCCTTACTTTCAGGATACACTATCTGTTGTTTTTTAATGCTCTGAACATCTGTCCATCCGAGGTTCTTTATGCTTTAATATATTTCTATCTCACCTACCTCCGAAAGGACAAAGGTACTTGTGCTTCCTTACCTTCTAGATATGCAACTACCCACTGAAGCATGCTAAGTCTTCAGTCATGGTATGGAGCCTGCAGAATATTTAATGAAGCTATTTTCATAGAGCCATGAAGCTACCTACAGAGCATGAAGACGCTGGAACCTCTAAGGGCTGAAGGACTGATAGTTAAAACAGAAGTCTCAGGTGTCAACATCCAAGGATCAACGGCTATCCTTCAAACGGCTAGTTTCTGACGGTTAGTTTCAAATAGGAAGTTCAGTCTCTAAAGCTCATATATAGAAGCTGAAGTTTGAACTAGAATAATAACTGAACTCCAATCAGAAATTGCAAGCAACAAGAGTCACCACAAGCTTACCTACTGAAAAAAGAAAGAGAGCTACTACTTCAATCCTCGACTTCCAAGCTCTCTTGTTTTTAGAAGTCTTTTCTTCTTGGGTGGCATTCTATAATTGTAGATCTTCTTAGTCCACCCTCTTAGATTAGAAAGATCTAGAGTCAAATTTACTTGTAACTCTTTCTAATTCTCTGTGTTTGCTCATTCTTCTGAGCAGACATACAAGTGTTTCTTTTGTAAAGAAAACCAGCAGAGGGTTTGTTCCTAGCAGTGCCCCCTTGTGAAGGGAAGACCTACGGTTGTAGGTGGTCATTGTATCCCTTTGTAAAGGGAAGACTTGCTTGGGAGAAAGTGGGTTGTAATACCTCTCTAGTTGAGAGAAGGCTAAGTGTTCTTCGCAATTAGTGAAATCCCAAGTGGTTCGGGGACTGGACGTAGGACTTCCATGGGGAAGGGCTGAACCTGAATAAAATCTCTTTGCCCCCTATGTGATTGTTTCCTCTAGTTTTAACTTGTTTCACATACGCCACACTAAGTACTAACAACTTTTTTTAGTGTTATCTATTTTCAGATAAATTTTAAAAGTGCAAGAAGTCCTATCACCCCCCCTCTAAGACATCTAAAGTGTCATACCGATCTAATAAGTGGTATCATAGCGAGGTCTTTCAGAAGAATCGAAAGATTTGAGAAGAGATGGTAGTTGAAGCTCACAACTATGAAGGTCAGTCAGTCACCAGACCACCTTCTTTGATGGTGAGGATTACCAGTGTTGGAAGATGAGAATGAAATGCTTCATTCGAGGCACAGATTTTGATCTGTGGCAAGCAATAGAACAAGGTGATTTTGCTATACTTGTTGATGGAACCTCTGCATTATCTATAGCTGACAAAAGTAATATGTCCTTAAATCATAAAGCCAAGAACTATCTATGTTGTGCTTAATCCAAAAGAGAGGTAAACAGATTATCTGCTTGTAGAACTGCTAAGGAAATGTGGGATAAACTACAAGTAACTTATGAAGGAACTGATAGAGTAAAGCAAACTAGAATAGATATTCTTGTCTCCCAATATGAACAATTCAAAATGCTTCCTAATGAAAATATAACCTAAATGTATAATAGGTTCTCAAATATAATAGTAGGTTTGAGTTCACTAGGTAAAAGTCCTACTAATGAAGAAACAGTAAGAAAAATTCTAAGATCATTAACTCATACCTGGACCCCTAAGGTCATTGCTATTGAAGAGGCACATGATCTAACAACACTTTCTATTGATAAATTCATTGGTTATTTAATAGCTCATGAAATCAACATGGAAAGATTTTATGAAAGCTCTTCGAAAAAGAAAGTGCCAAATACTTTGAAAGTTGCAGATTCTTTGTAACGACCCAGGATTCGAATTATCGGTTACCCACAAGTAACCCGAATCCTGAACCGCCACCCACGAGCCGAAGCTCGAAAGAGTTAAGAGAGAATGTCTGAGGAGAACATACAAGAAAATGTACAAACCATAATAATTTAAACAAACCATAATATATATATAATGAAATGGTACAACTCAGAGCAGATCTAACAAAAGTAAACAGTACAACATGTACGTACACAAGAGTACTACACTCAGCAGCTAAGTAGGTCCAGCATTGGAGTGACCTGGCTCCTCAGCACCTAGAGCCGACAACGAACCATCTGAAAGGGAAGGGAGTGAGTCTCAAGAAGAGACCCAGTACTAGAAAATAGTGCAGGAAGTAAAACTACAATAAAAAACACTGTACAAAACACACGAAAAAACTAGTGGCGTGACGCCCAACACCTCACAGGAGTGCATCAAGAAACTAGCATGTCGCAGGCTCAACAAGCTTACACAAACAAGCACACACACACACACACACACACACACATAAGGTAGGACCAGCTAGGGCCTATGGCTTGGTGCCTCCACACCACAGAGTCCTCCAACCTTAGCCATATGTGCACACTTAAATGCTCTCCCTCGCGTCTGGTCCTCGACCGGTTTTCCCCTACGCCAGACTCGAATGGTGGAGAAGGGGTCCCACGGAAACCGGCTCGTAACCACCACAAGGGGCACGCGCAGGATGGAGTCGCACTCGACGTCCAGGCTCACCGGAGGAATAACTCAATGCCAGTCATCCAGATGGAGGCTTCCTCAACGTCTAGGAAAACACAACACAAGCACGAAAGAACTCAGCACACGCACAGACGGAGACGCTCTCAATGTCTGGCACCCTGTGCCAAAAGGCAGACATCGCGTGTCCATGCCTCACACAATAGAAAAGGGCTCATCCTACTAGGACCTACCTGTGAGGTTGATGGCAACATCGATTGTCGTTAACCTAGGGTAAACGTTACAACCCTTGCCATCTACAGAAAGTAGACGGAAACTAGCTTGCCGTTTACCTCTCCTTGACGGCAAGGTTTCTTCCCTTCAAGTTTCCTTCTGAAGAACTTGATGTCAACCGATATTGACGTTAAGTTCTTCAGCTTCCAGCAGCTGATATGGCCCTAGGCCGTTCCCAAGGGCGATCCAGCCTAAGAAAACATGATCTGATGATGGGAAACGCTTTCCCTTATCACAAACTACCAATGCAAAGCCGGAAAACAACGATCCAATGCTTGGATCGATGGATCTACCCCAAAACCCAGCATGGAGAAAGCCTCCCAAAAACCTCGATTTTCACACATACCATACACAATGATCACACCATTGCAGTCATGGGGAATCAAGAGGAAGAGTCCCTACCTCTGGATGCTAGAAAAACCCCAAATGCACCTTGAATCGCGCCGATTCCCCGGAGCTCACCCCTCAAGGTCGATCCTCCAAAACCACAATTTCCCACCCAATCCAATGCCGCAAGGTGCACCACGACCTCCCCTCGGCCGCCGGAAGAAGTGGAGAAGAAGAGGGGTGAAGGTGGTAGGAAGG
Source organism: Colocasia esculenta (assembly GCA_014218235.1). NCBI lineage: Eukaryota > Viridiplantae > Streptophyta > Magnoliopsida > Alismatales > Araceae > Colocasia > Colocasia esculenta. Next base: position 104,926,967 of record CM024761.1, on the reverse strand, counting down.
AGAGGGAGAAAAGGGTGGGGAGAAGGGCCTCGGGTCGCCCCATAAAAACAGGCTCCAGGTAGGTTGACGTCAACATGTGTGCCACCAACTTGCACCGACATGAACTTGACGTCAACATCATTTTCCGTCAAGTTCAATGTACGGAAGACTCTGAAAACTTCGATAGACGTCCACATCCCTTGACGTCAAGCCCAAGTAGACAGCAACACCCTTGCCGTCAACCCACTATTGACATCAACACCCTTGACGTCAACAAGCACTGTTCCAGAAAAAAGGCCCAATAAGGGTCCAATAAGGCCTATGGTCTTACATTCTTCTTCCTTTGAGGATTCAAAAGAGAAATTAGAAGATAGTGATGATGAAGCCATGCTAACAAGAAAGCTCAAAAGGATTCTTGCTAAGAAGAAGAATTTTAGCTCGAAGAGATACTTTAAAAAGGAAAAGAAGAAAGAACCAACTTGCTACGAGTGCAATCAACCTGGACATTACAAGTCAGAATGTCCTAAGCTCTAAAAGAAAGATCCAGCTGAAAGATTTGAGAAAAAGAAAGGTAAAGAAAGAAAATTCAGAAAGTACAAGAAGAAGGCAATGGTCGCAGCTTGGGATAATGAGGAACCTACAAGTTCAGACTCTTCAAGCTCAGAATTAGAAGAAGAGGAACAAGTCAATCTAGCCCTCATGGCAAGACTAGACCAGGTAAACTCTGAAACCTCCTTTACATCATGTTCTGAATCTGTCTGATAGTCTAAAAGATGCATTTAATGAATTTTATGAGAAATAAAAAATAGTAGTTAAACAGATGAAATAGTTAAGTTGAATTTACTGAATCAAGAAAAATCTAATACATTTCTAAAGAATGGAGTAGAAAGATTAGGACAAAATTTAACTGAAACTAAAAGATCAAATGAACTATTGTGTGAAGATTTAAAAAGTAAAAATAGTAAAATTATGGAACTTGAATCTAATGTAAAAGAATTGAAAGATGAAGAAAAACTAAGAGAAGAAAATAACTATCTAAAAGCTATCATAGACAGAATCACTAACTGTAAAACATCTCTAGTTGTAAAACTGAAAGGTGCTTGAATAGGTAAAAAGAAATATGGAGTAGGATATACACCTCCAACAAATGAAGAAAATATTGTCTATCCTGAAAAATACCCAACTCTTAAATTTGTGAAAGAAAATGAAATTAAAAATCCTAGAAACGTCAATCAGTATGTCTACAAACAAAAACGGAAATTTAAAAACACTACACATGTAAAGAATGCATATGATTTATGTTGTAGTCACTGTAACCAACTATGACACACAGTCAGCACCTGCACAACTAGACACTTGCATTGGATTCCAAAGACTAACCATCAAGGACCCAAGAAAATTTGGGTACCAAAAGTTACAACTTAATTTTGTTTACAGGGTCGCCTGAGAGCATCAAAATGGTATTTGGATAGTGGGTGCTCAAGGCATATGACAGGTGACAGAAAGCTGTTTACAAGTTTTAGAGATGAGGTATGGAGATAATGGAAAATGCAAAGTGTTAGGATGTGGAACAGTAGGAACAAAAGAAAAGGATTTGATAGAAGATGTTATGTATGTAGAAGGATTAAAGCATAATCATATTAGCATCAGTCAACTGTGTGACAAATGTCACTTGGTAAAATTTCAAAATGATAAGTGCATTATTCAAAATGATGGAAAAATAGTCTTTGAAGCACAAAGAGTCAAAAATCTATATACTCTACAGTTAGAAGAATTGAAAGAAGTCAACTTATGCCTTGTAACTACTAAGAATGAAGAGATTGATTTATGGCACAGAAGACTAGGACATGCAAGCACATCAGTGATCAAGAAACTAATCAAGCATGATCTAGTTGAAGGTCTTCCGAAGCTTAAACTGAAGAAATCTAGAATCTATATAGCTTGTGCAAAAGAAAAACAAACCAAGACTTCATTTCAGTCCGAGACCTTGGTAACAACTTCCAAACCATTGGAACTTATTCACATGGACTTGTTTGGACCTATAAGAATAGTAAGTCTTAGAGGAAAAGTTTATGGCTATGTAATTGTGGATGATTATTCAAGGTACACTTGGGTATCATTTTTAGAAGCCAAATTAGAAACCTTTCAGCCTTTCTGAGATTCAGTAGATTAGTACAGAAAAGCCAGAAGTTTCAAATAATCAGTATTAGATCTGACCACGGTGGAGAATTAAAAAATGAAGAGTTTGTCAAATTCTGTGAGGAAAATGGCATAGAACACAATTTCTCTGCACCAAGAACACCTTAACAGAATGGAGTAGTAGAAAGGAAGAACAGAACACTGCTGGACATGGCCAAAACAATACTTACATAAATAATCTACCAAGATATTTCTGGGCAGAAGCAGTCAACATAGCCTGCAACATCATCAACAAGTGATGATCAGACCAATACTAAAGAAGACACTATATGAGCTATACAAGAAGAAAAAGCCAAATGTCAGTCATCTTCGACCCTTTGGTTGTAAGTGTTTCATTCTGAATAATGGTAAAGATAATTAGGAAAATTAGATGTTAAAAGTGATAAAGGTTTTCTATTAAGATATATCTCAAAACCTAGAGGATACAAAGTGTTTAACAAAAGAACTTTAACTATAGAACAATCAGTTCATATTTTATTTGATAAAACAAACCCTTCTATTAAGAAAATAGAAGAAGAAGATGTTGAAGAATTATGCAGGGATCTGGAACAAACTTCTCTTGAAGAAAAAGATGAAGATAAGGAAGATTCTCCACTAGAAGAACTGCAACAACAAGAAGAAACACAGGAAAGACTACCTAGAGAATTGAGGTATTACAGAGATCATCCAAGAGAAAATATTATAGGTGATCCTCAAGATAGGGTAAGAACAAGAGGTATGACAATTCCCTATGATTTCTCTGCATGGTTCTTCAAATTGAGCCTAGGACAATCAATGATGCATTGGCAGATGAATCTTGGATCCTAGCTATGCAAGAGGAACTTAACCAGTTCCAACGCAACCAAGTGTGGACTCTTGTCCCTAGACCTTCTGACCATCCAGTTATTGAGACTAGATGGGTCTTCAAAAACAAAATGGATGAATCAGGAGTAATCACCAGAAACAAGGCTAGACTGGTAGCACAAGGATATTCCCAAGAGGAATGCATTGATTTTGATGAAACATATGCTCCAGTTGCTAGATTAGAGGCAATCAGAATTTTATTAGTATATGCATGTTCTCTTAATATCAATTTATTTCAAATGGATGTTAAAAGTGCTTTTCTGAACGGTTTCATGAAAGAAGAAGTCTATGTTGAGCAACCAGCTAGTTTTGAAGATACTAAATATTCAAATCATGTTTTTCATCTAAAAAAAGTACCGTATGATTTGAAACAAGCTCCAAGAGCCTAGTATGAAAGACTCAGTGCTTATCTTATATCAAATGATTTTTCAAGAGGTACACTAGATAGCACCCTATTTATTAAGAAATTTTCAGAAGGAATCCTGATTGTACAAATATATGTTGATGATATTATTTTTGCTTCTACTAATGAATCATTCTGCAAATTCTGTGAAAACCTTATGCAAAATGAATTTGAAATGAGCATGATGGGTGAGCTTAATTATTTTCTTGACTTACAAATCAAGTAGACCAAGGAAGGTACTCACATCTATCAAACCAAGTATATTTTAGATTTGCTTTCTAAATATGGTTTTGACAAGTGTAAGCCCTTAGGAACACCCATAAGCTCAGGTATTAAGTTAGGCAGTGATCCAATTGGTAAGAAAGTAGATCAAAAGATTTATAGAGGTATGATTGGGTCATTACTCTATCTTACTGCTAGTAGACCAGACATAATGTTCAGTGTATGTTTGTGTGCTTGATTTCAGGCTGATCAAAAGAATCTCATGTTAATATCTTAAAAGAATTTTTAGATATCTTATAAATACAAGTAAATTTAGTTTATGGTATCCCAGAGGATCTGAATTTAAATTGCTTGGATATAGTGATGCCGACTATACTGAATGCAAAATAGATAGAAAAAGCACCAGTGGTACTTGTCAAATTCTTGCAGGATGCTTAATTCCTTCGTCTTCCAGAAAACAGAAATCTGTAGCTTTGTCCACAACAGAAGAGAATACATTGCAGCTGGAAGTTGCTGCACTGAACTGTTGTGGATCAAACATCAACTAGAAGACTATGGTTGTAGCACCCCGAAAAATTCAGTAATTTAAAATTTTTTAAATAAATAGAAATAGATAATTTTCACATTATCGAAATAATAGAAACATACATACCATTATCGTATGTGCAAGAACGCATCGGAAAATTCCATAAAAATTATAGTTCAACCCTAAACAATATTCCTAAATGTTCCACGGAGAAATTCGTGTGACAAAAAATCCGATTGGCCAAGTTTATGACGTATGGTAACTAATTACCATAATTAGGAAACAAAGTCGAAAAACCATTATCATGGGTGGATAATGTGACCATAAATTAAATAAAAATGACATATAGACTTCAAACAACATGTATTGACGACCCATAATCAGATTTGGGCCAATGGACAACTTCTAGCCCAAGAATAAAATCAAGCAAGAAAATACCCCAGAAGTTCGTAACCCAAATTGAGCTAAAAATAGGAAGAGGCAATTAGCCATATTCAGCAACCCAAATTCATGCCTAACCATACTAGAGGGTTTCCTAATAGTCATTACACTCTATTGGGGATGGAAATCCTCAAAACATGGAAGCGTTACACCCAAAACCGCAACCCTTCTTTCCTAGTTGTATTAGGACCTCTAAACAACCCTAGATCTTTATACACTTGTCAATAAACCCTTGGGGACGAGTTTACCATTAGTTGGGGTCGTGGGGAGCAGCTCTTGAGCACCATAGGAGGAGGAAATCGCCCCCAACCAGAGCTCTTCTTCCCCACCTGTGTCTTGCATCGACTTGTAGAAGGCTCTTCATAATCTCAGTCAAAGGTAGGTTATCTCGGGCCAAACATGAATGAAACCTATACCATATTAAAGATCATCGAGTCTACTTTCAGATGCACCTATTTTCCCTAATTTTCATCAAGCATGCATGGTGTATTAAGTGTTTTCCCGAAGTCGTGCATATTTAGGGCATTTTATGTTCATGTCATTTCTCATGCATCTCGAGGCCAAATCATGTGAAACCAAAGCCATAGTTCTCTTCTACTCCTCGTACCCAACAAGTTTCATGTACACACTTTTGTCCCAAGAGCCCTAGATCATGAGATATAAGCATTGCATGCATCGTGGTACAGTTTTCATCGTTTTCAGGCAAGAACAGGAAACACGACGACACCAGATGTCATGTTCTTCCTTGCATGAACTCGACGTACAAGACCGTCGCATTCAACTAAAATGCGACCATACCCTACGTCGCAATTTTGCCTTTGACTTGACCGATCTGACACCTTAAACTGTGCGCCGCGTGGGTTCATGTGACATGCATGAATGCGACGTAGCCTCACGTCACATTTTAGACGGATTTCCCACTCGTGGTTTTAGTCTATTTTTATTATATTTTGAAAACACCTCTTGAACGCGACGTGTTGATACGTCATGATTCAAGGGTGATTGCGACACAATTCCTGTCACGTTATGAATGCGACATACAGGACCGCCGCATTTAAACATGAAGGCGACGTTATAGACTGGCTATTTGACGTTCACAGAATACTCATGTTTCTGAACCGTGTACTGTCTTCTTAAATGCGACGATTGTGTCCGTCGTGAATTTCAAGGCCTACCCGAGACTTATTTTGCATGGCCTAAAGTTTAAGGTTTGCATGTCATGATTCTGTTAAGTGTATGTAGTTTGTTCAGTGGCTTAAAGCCTGTTAACCCAAGAAAAAAGTCATAACAACATGAATGTTTATTCTATTTACTCTTTAATGAGATGATCTAATTCTTGCAAACTATTAATTGCTCATCTTGCTCTCCTAGCTTGTTAAAGTGAATAATTGCTATCTTAAAATACTACAAATCATGTCTACTTAAGTGCATGTTTCAATCTTATGTCATCATGTTACTTGCTTTCCGCATTATTTTAAACCAGTGGAATGTGGATTGAGACACGTACTACACTACACACTTGCACATATAGGTAGCCTTTTCTTGGGGGATTGAAAACTCACGGCCGGTCATTCCATATCGGGAGTCTAGTGACCTTTCTCTTAAGACCTCCTTAATTCTCCGTACTCCGTGGATTCTGTAACGACTCTCCTCATACCGTTACGATTATACCAATCTCCATCGGTATAAAGAGCGTCGTCACAGTGGGATAATAACCCAACACTAGCCGATAGGTTGAAAAGTACGTGGATAGCAATTGATAATAGAGGAAATAAAAATAATTACTCAACGTTTATTCCATCACACATTTCACAGTCTATATAGTGAAATAAAATGACAATGTCCACATTATTACATGATAAAAGAACTACATTGTCAATATTGTCCATACAATTACTTTATTCAAGCTATGAAAAGAAAAGTACAACTGTCATGTCCCGCCAATTTAGCAGCGGAATAAATCGGGGAGGCATGAATAACGAGTATGGTAAT